>CM035407.1:40791093-40808593 GCA_020310875.1 Ceratopteris richardii
TAGTAGATGAATGAACACTATTGTTATAAGCAAACTCTACAAAGGGTAAAAGCTCAAACCAATCATTTTGATGATAGTTGCTAGTACGGAGATATTGCTCCAAGACTTGATTCACTCGTTCTGTTTGTCCATCATTCTGTGGATGATTTGCTGTAGATAGTTTAACTTGAACACCAAGGAGCTTGCAAAGACTGTTCCAAAAGCTCCTGGGAGCAATCCATCACGAGAACATGAAGTGTCCAATAGACAAGAGTATTTCACTCCAAGACAATCAGAGTCAGATTCAGATGATGAGCCAC
This sequence comes from Ceratopteris richardii, assembly GCA_020310875.1. NCBI lineage: Eukaryota > Viridiplantae > Streptophyta > Polypodiopsida > Polypodiales > Pteridaceae > Ceratopteris > Ceratopteris richardii. The sequence goes on from CM035407.1 coordinate 40,791,393, forward strand.
CAACAAGAACACCCATCAAGGCAAGACCCAGAAAGGTTGTATCAGAGAGCGATGAGGAGTCATCCCCTAATGATGAAAGCAGCAATCAACCACCATGGAATGATATGCACATTCCAACGATCCATAGGGTGACACATGGAGGCAAGACACTTCCACAAGGACAAGGCAAATACCAACAGAGGAGGAAAGGGAGCAAAGTCAACAACCACATCAACAACAAAATGTGCAAGATGAAGTTGGACCCTCATATCATGTACATCGGAGAAAGAAAAACTATCAACCACGACGTAGACCTCAACAACAACCTAACATACCTCCCAATGCAAGAGCTCCACAAAGATGAAGGAGGCACTGGAGGGCTTTTGCAGAAATACGACACTACCAAAAGTCGGTTGAACTACTCATACCACGAAGAGCTTTTGCAAGGGTAGTAAAAGAAGAACTACAAAGCTATTGTGCAGGTCTATGAATACAGGGGATAGCACTTGAAGTGCTTCAAGAGGCAGCTGAGGCCTACCTCATCTCCATGCTTGAGGACTCTAACCTATGTGCTATCCATGCCAAGAGAGTAACCATACAACCCAAGGATATTTGTTGATGTATGAAACACCACAAGAAATGAATTAATGTGACACTAGAACACCTCTATGGTCACCATTAACTCATTGCCACTCCAAACTTTGAGAAATGATAGCCTAAAATGAGAACTTTGCTTCTACAAAAATTCCTAGTCACTGAAATGACATACCTTCAGTATTTTGCTAATTTCTCCTAGCTCAAGTATTATTTCTCCATGAAACTTTATAAGCTGAAACTAGAAGAGTAGAGCTTTCCAACAAGCTATGATATGCATCAAACGGATCTCTAGAACTCAAGTTATGGCTCTCACAAGATGACCCTGTATGACCTTCCAAAACTAGAAATTTTACCTGTTTTAGTAAGAGCGCCTGTTTAAAATTAGAATTCGATGCCTAGCATCGACTTGCAACGAGAATTCGATGCCGGGCATCGACTAGGGATGTTTTTGGCCACTTTTCAGCAGGGATTCGATGCCGGGCATCGACTTCCCGCATAAAGTCTTGATCTTTTGGACACCAAAACTATAGGTGATTTCATGCACACTTAGAATATGACCTATCAACTGGAATTCGATGCCAGGCATCGAGTTGCTCCAACAACATCATGTTTTCAAAACACTTCAGTACTGAATGAAAAATATAAATGAAAATATGACTTATCAGCAGAGATTCGATGCCAGGCATCGAGTTGCTTGGAAAACTTGATCTTTTTAATTCATCACACAGTAGGTAATCATGGAGATGATGGAGAGAGGCTCATACAAAGAACTTTACTCAGTTCTTCTCATAACTATAAAAAACTCAGAAGTTTTACAGATGCTTTCTCACTCAGAGAAGCCCAACTATACTCAGTCATACAAAAATGAGTTCTTCTCACTTTCTCATTGTCTTCCTCCTTCTTCTTCTCTCCGCGTCAGTTAATACTAACTAACTTATATAGATTTTCTCATTCCCGTGATTTTTAAAAAACTTCTAGAACTAAAGTGAACTAACTTTACAAGTATGATACACTTGTGAATTTGTCCCTTCACATAGGCATGGGGTTTTCTTTCTAAGATTTGACCTTCAAATATATGTCTAATTAGTGATTGTTTCTCCAACAGCTCCCCCTCAATCACTAATTGACATTCCCTGTTTCTTCATATCATCTTCTTTTCTTTTACTCCTGCCATGCTTTTGAATCTACTGGTCTTCACACCATCCAAGCTCTTTGTCATTATGTCTGCTATCTGATCTTTAGTAGAAATGTACTCCACTTCAATCTCCTTCTCCATTACCTTTTCTCTGAGAAAATGATAATGTATCTCTATGTGCTTTGTTCTTGCATGAAATACTGGATTTGCTGCAAGATAAAGTGAACTCATATTATCTCCATGTATTGTAGGTGTACCTTGATCAATGCCTAAGCTCTTGAACAATGTCTGCATCCATATGACTTCCTTAGCTGCTTCCACAAGTCCTTTGTACTCTGCTTCAGTTGATGATAATGCTACTGTATGTTGTTTCTTTTAACACCAACTTACAAGCTTATCACCAATGTATATCATGTAACCATGAGTTGATCTTCTGTCATCCTGGTTACCTGCCCAATCTGAATCACTATAGGCTCTCAACTTCAAATCTGATGTAAAAGGATAATATAATCCTTCCTTTATAGTTCCTTTGATATATCTAAGAACTCTTTGACCTGCAATCCAATGTGGGTCCTTTGGAAAATGCATGAATTGTGACAAAACTCCCACTGCATAACTAAGATCAGGTCTTGTTAGTGTAGCATAAATCAAACTACCCACAAGAGATTGATACTTCCTCATATCTTTGTAGTATGCACCATCATATTTACTGAGCTTGTGATTAACTTCAAGTGGAGTTGAAGCTTCTCTACAATTTTCCATATCAAACTTCTTCAACAAGTTCAGAAGATACCTTTCTTGTGACACATATATGCCATGATCTGTATAAGTAACTTCCATTCCAAGAAAGTATGACAACTTTCCTAGGTCACTGATCTTGAATTCTTTTTCAAGCAATCTCTTTACCTCCTTGATTCCTTCATCTGAAGTACCTGTGATTATAATGTCATCTACATAAATACAAATGTAGATTGTACCTTCCTCTGTTCTTTTGATAAGTAGACTTGAATCTGCTTTTGAACTTTGATATCCAAGATCATTGAGATACTTCACCAGTCTATAGTTCCAAGCTCTTGGAGCTTGCTTCAATCCATACAATGCTCTTCTCAACCTGCAAACAAAATTTGGATACCTAGAATCTATAAACCCTTGAGGTTGTTCCATGTATACCTCATCTGATATGTATCCATTCAAGAATGCATTCTTTATATCCAATTGACTTAGAGTCCATCCTTTTGAAGCTGCAATAGCAATGATTGTCCTTATAGTTGACATCTTAGCTACGGGACTGAATGTCTCATCATAATCTATGCCATAGGTCTGGGCATAGCCCTTCACCACCAATCTAGCTTTGTATCTGGCTATACTTCCATTTGCAAGCTTCTTCACTTTATAAACCCATTTATTTCCAATTACTTTCTTACCATTTGGTTTAGGAACAAGTTCCCATGTCTTGTTCTCCTCCAGTGCATTGAACTCTTCCTTCATTGCTTCTTCCCATTGCTTCTTACCTTTAGCTTCATCATAGTTCTGAGGTTCTTCATCATCTTTGACCATATATGCATAGTTCTTCTGAGTTATGTAAGAAGTATCATAAGAATACCTTTCTGGTTGTCTTCTAGTCCTGCTTGACCTTCTTGGTTCACATTCTTCATATGTGTCTGGATACACCTCTTCATCAAATATAGGAGCTTCTTCATTTCTTCTTGTTAATCCACTTGTGGATGTACTTGCTTGCATATAGTCCTCATCTCTATTTACCTGCACAATTGATTTTCCTTTCTCACATCTTCTTACCTCTTCTTCAAATTCTTCAGCTGTATGACTTTGATCTGCATACCAACTTTTCTGTTCATCAAATGTAACATCTCTAGAAACAATAAATTGTTTGGTTAGAGGATTCCACAATCTGTAACCCATCTGCTTTTCATCATAACCAATGAACACATATTTTTCTGCCTTTGGTTCAAGTTTATGCCTAAGATGTGATGGCACATAAGCATATGCAATTGATCCAAACACTCTACAATGATCTAGTGTTGGTTTCTTACCCCACCAAGCTTCATATGGAGTCATTCCATTCAGAGCTGCACATGGTAATCTACTCACAAGATATGTAGCTGTATTTACAGCCTCAGCCCAAAGATAATTTGGACAGTTCTTCTCCTTTAGCATAGCTCTAGCAAACTCAACCAAAGTCCTGTTCCTTCTTTCTGCTACACCATTTTGTTGTGGTGTATACCTGCAAGTTGTTTCTCTCTTAATACCTGCATTCCAAAGATAATCATTGAACTCTTGGGAGAAATATTCTCCCCCTCCATCAGACCTCAGTCTCTTAAGCTTTTGACCTGTGACTCTCTCTGCATATGCATGAAAATGCTTGAAAGCTCCAAACACTTCTGATCTTTCCTTCAAAACATATAATGTTATCCATCTTGTAGCATCATCAATTGGTCCCCATACATCTGTATGAATGAGCTCAAGTACTCCATCATGTTTGAATCCTTTCTTCTGAAATGGTAACCTGTGTGCTTTACCCATTTGACATGCTTCACATTTATAAACCATATGTTGACTTTGCACATTTGGTAATCCTAGTACAGACTGATTAGCAACCATAGCTTTAATTCCTCTTTCATTAAAGTGACCTAATCTCTTATGCCAGAGATCAAGTTCTGTAATCACTGCTTCACCATGTGTGAGCAAAGCTTGACCAATGTTTCCTTGCACTCTTAAAGTAAAGAGTCTACCTTCTTTCTTACCAGAGACAATCTGATTATATCCATTCTCTGGATCTTCCACAAATACTCCTTCATTTGTAAACCTGACTTGAAAACCTTTTTCAACTATCTGTCCCACACTAATCAAGTTTTTAGGTATTGTTGGTACATACAAAACATTGGTTAGCAAATCTGCTCCACTCTTGCATTTCACTTTTCCAATTGAATGTACACTATGTCTTGTATTATCACCAGTTTGAACTGTGTGACTAGAAATGCCTTTTTCCAATTCTGACATCAATTCTATGTTTCCTGACAAATGATTAGAACATCCAGAGTCAATGTAAAATACCTTTAGATCTTCTTTATCTGATGTGTTGATTGAGTTCATCATCAATGATGTATGACTTTCATTCTGTGTGTCATTTGCATAGTTGTAGTAGGTGGTGTTGTAGGATTGATTCTGTCCCCAACTTCTTCCTCCACCTCTACCATAGCCTCCTCTTTGACTTTGTCTACCTCTTTGAAAATTACTTTGATATCTTCCACCTCGACCTCTGCTATTGTTGTTTTGATTCTGGTTTGATCCTTGTTGGTTGTGCCAACAGTCATGAGCCAAATGATTACTCAATCCACAGATCCAGCAAGCCTTCTTGTTGTTATTTTGATTACCTCTTCCTCTTCCAAAACCTCTTGCTCTTCCTCTGCCAGTGCCTTTACCTCTTGCATAATAAGCTTGAGAACTAGACTCCTCTTCATCCTTTGCTTTACCTTTATCTCCTTTCTTCTTGTTCTTCATGTACATTGCAGAACTTTGTCCTTTATCTCCATCTCCCTTCAAGTCTTGCTCATATGTGAGCATCAAACCAAGCAACTGGTTCAAATCTGGAACGTAATGATTTAATGAAAGTTCTGTTGATAAGACAAAAGGTTTCCACCTTTCATCCCCTCTCAAACCTACAAGTAGCTGAGCAATCAATCTGTGATCTTCAACATCTTCATCTATGGATCCAAGACTATCTGCAAGATCCTTCATCTTAGTGACATAATCACTAATGGTTTGACTTGGCTTCTTCTTGAATGTTGTAAACTCTGACCATAGACTTGCTTTCCGTGCTTTAGTAGTACTTTGGAAATGATACTCCAATGCATTCCATATATCTTCAGATGATTCCAATCCTCTGATGTGTGGTAGCAAATGATCTGAGATTGTATTGTAGATGTATGCTTTTGCACTTGCATCCTTCTTCTGCCAATGCTTTAAAACATCTAGTTCTTCTTTCTTTGGTCGGCTTTCATCTTCAAATACTGGCTTCTCTTCTTCACCTGTAACATATATCATGAGATCTTTACTCATAAGTAAGGCTTCCATTCTCATTACCCATGCGGGGTAATTATCTCTGTCCAGTTTGTCAATGGAAATATGATCTGCCATAGTTCTTTCCTTCTGCTGCAACCTGTGAGCTTAAAGGATAAAGGATAATACCTTTTGAAGTTCTTTGTGTATGAGGATACTTTTGAAGTAACCTTTTGATGCTTTGTGTCTTCAAATGCTTCACCTTTCAAACTTTAATGGAAAACTTTACAAAACTTCTCGTACCTTTGTCGTCTTCTGCTCTCGAGAATCTTTCTGCTCTGATACCACTTATTGATGTATGAAACACCACAAGAAATGAATTAATGTGACACTAGAACACCTCTATGGTCACCATTAACTCATTGCCACTCCAAACTTTGAGAAATGATAGCCTAAAATGAGAACTTTGCTTCTACAGAAATTCCTAGTCACTGAAATGACATACCTTCAGTATTTTGCTAATTTCTCCTAGCTCAAGTATTATTTCTCCATGAAACTTTATAGGCTAAAACTAGAAGAGTAGAGCTTTCCAACAAGCTATCATATGCATCAAACGGATCTCTAGAACTCAAGTTATGGCTCTCACAAGATGACCCTGTATGACCTTCCAAAACTGGAAATTTTACCTGTTTTAGTAAGAGCGCCTGTTTAAAATTAGAATTCGATGCCTAGCATCGACTTGCAACGAGAATTCGATGCCGGGCATCGACTTGGGATGTTTTTGGCCACTTTTCAGCAGGGATTCGATGCCGGGCATCAACTTCCCGCATAAAGTCTTGATCTTTTGGACACCAAAACTATAGGTGATTTCATGCACACTTAGAATATGACCTATCAACTGGAATTCGATGCCAGGCATCGAGTTGCTCCAACAACATCATGTTTTCAAAACACTTCAGTACTGAATGAAAAATATAAATGAAAATATGACTTATCAACAGAGATTCGATGCCAGGCATCGAGTTGCTTGGAAAACTTGATCTTTTTAATTCATCACACAGTAGGTAATCATGGAGATGATGGAGAGAGGCTCATACACAGAACTTTACTCAGTTCTTCTCATAACTATAAAAAACTCAGAAGTTTTACAGATGCTTTCTCACTCAGAGAAGCCCGACTATACTCAGTCATACAAAAATGAGTTCTTCTCACTCTCTCATTGTCTTCCTCCTTCTTCTTCTCTCCGCGTCAGTTAATACTAACTAACTTATATAGATTTTCTCATTCCCGTGATTTTTAAAAAACTTCTAGAACTAAAGTGAACTAACTTTACAAGTATGATACACTTGTGAATTTGTCCCTTCACATAGGCATGGGGTTTTCTTTCTAAGATTTGACCTTCAAATATATGTCTAATTAGTGATTGTTTCTCCAACAATATTCAACTAGCAAGAAGAATTAGAGGAAATAACCCATGACATGTGTATCTTGTACCCTTTGAGAGGCATACTTTGCAATGTAATACAATGATTAATAGAAAATTTTGTTTTTACCTATATGTTCTTTGTGTCTTTTTTTCCCTTTCTCACTCTCTCTATCTTTGACTCTCCACCATGTGTATAGAAATAACTTTTGCTTCAGTCAGTTGTATATGGAGTCCTCAAAGGCTCTTTGTGAATGAGTTGAACCTGCATGCATTTGCCTCTTGTTTTTTGTCTATATATGTATATTTTGTACTTAATATGTCCCCAAAGATCCTTTTCATGCGAAAAAACCCCAGCCACAGAAATGGGAGATTCAGCCCTCTAAATTTTTTGTAGGGCTGAATCCTGCATTTCTATGGCTGGGTTTTTTTTTGCATTTTATGGCCTTGTTTATGCACCCTATGTATAGATGAGATGTTAAGAATGTATAAAAAAGAAGTTTAGTCACTCCAGGTACTCTTTGGCTTGCTAACTCTTCAGTGTATAGTTGATGCCTCCCATAAGCAAGAGAAATTGAATAATTTCATAGTATCCTACACTTTGGAGGCCCCATAAAAACTAAAAAAGGATCTATCTATCTATCTATCTATCTATCTATTTATCTATCTATCTATCTATCTATCTATCTATCTATCTATCTATCTATCTATCTATCTATCTATCTATCTATCTATCTATCTATCTATCTATCTATCTATCTATCTATCTATCTATCTATCTATCTATCTATCTATCTCTCTATCTATCTATCTATCTATCTATCTATCTATCTATCTATCTATCTATCTATCTATCTATCTATCTATCTATCGATCTTTGATCCATCTATCTATCTATCTATCTATCTATCTATCTATCTATCTATCTATCTATCTATCTATCTATCTATCTATCTATCTATCTATCTATCTATCTATCTATCTATCTATCTATCTATCTATCTATCTATCTATCTATCTATCTATCTATCTATCTATCTATCTATCTATCTATCTATCTGTCTATCGATCTTTGATCCATCCATCCATCCATCTATCTATCTATCTATCTATCTATCTATCTATCTATCTATCTATCTATCTATCTATCTATCTATCTATCTATCTATCTATCTATCTATCTATCTATCTATCTATCTATCTATCTATCTATCTATCTATCTATCTATCTATCTATCTATCTATCCATCCATCTATCTATCATTAGGGGAAAAAATGAACCCTGCATGGGCATTTTGGATTAAGGAGTGATTAGTGATGGACCAATGAGAGGAGGGTGGTGGATATAGTCTATAGCCTATAAATCACTAGGCTGAAGGGGGATGAGGGGACAAGATTCCCTTATGTTCAGGTTTTGCCTCTAAAGAGAGAAAAGAATCTCATAACTTACCTGGGCCCAAAAATTCAAAAATTTTAGATTGTTATAGAACTCATCATAACACCATTTGATGGCCCCCAACCACGTTTTAGGATCAAAAGTGCTATTTTTGACTCTTAAATCAAAATCCATGCATCAATTGACCTGAAAAAAGTGACTTTTCAAAAATAACTCAAAATACAACTTTCTCCCTCCAAAACCTCACATTTTCATACCCAAGTCTCAAAAAGTCATCTCTTTCCACTACTTTCTCTCCCTAGCACACCACTGCAGCTCTTGCGTCTCCATTTCTTTCTTTGTGCATCTTCTTCTTTGAATTCCTACTGTCACTTCCATAGCGTGAATTCCAATGGAGAAACCTAAATCTCATAGACGTCCAATAGATGAGGTTATCTCAATAAAATGTCACAATATCAAGGCTATAGAAGGAATTTGGTTAGGACATGAGTTCTACAATGGTGCATGGGTGTACATGCAACCCTCTGGTGTTGGTCTTCATCGTGTAAGAGATCGTGGAAACTTGGATCTTCATTGGAAAGGGAAGTTATTAGGCTTCAAAAAGCTCAAAAATGGTGAAACTGTTGCCATTGTACAACATGTTTTTCACAATGTCAAGCATGAAATTGGAAAACTCAAACAAAATGAGATATCCTATCAATTGTAAGTATTACTCATTGTTTTTTTTTCAAATTTCTTAATATACCTCGTTAAGTTGTGTAGTTTTTTGGTACATACATATTTCCTTCTACCTTGGTGGAAGAACAACCACTTCAATCTTACAGGTACTTTCCAAGCATTGCATGCAGATGTTGGGTCGATAGTCTTTCCACAAGCCCATCCTGCTTAGTTATTACATGAGACAGTTTTCTTTTACACACATACATATGTGTACCCTCTTCATCAAATGAATTTGGTAGGTTAGAGATGATTAAGGTAGATTCTCTTTTAAAGCTTGAGTGGCCACAACCTGATATATGGACAGTAACATCTTTGAAGCATAAGATGGTGATGGACATACACAACTCTTTGAAGTTTACAAGAGTTTCAAGATCTGTAGGATTACATTGGTGTGTTCATGTTCATTGTTTTGTACATTCATTTCAGACATTCACAATTCTAGAGACTTCAACAATGTTCATGTTAAAAGATATCACATATGAGCAGGTGGAGGGTTTACTAGGTGAAAATTGGGGACTTGTAGAAGGATGCACCAAAGGGGATAGATACCTTTGTAAAATTGGTGCAACAGAAATAGGATTTCTATACTTGAAACATCGTACTTCATTGTACATTAGATTCTATTATGATTGTTGGATGTGTAAACTTGGTGAATGGATACCATTACAAAGTCTTGAGGGTTTTTTAATTTCATTTGAAATTAAGATAAATCTACCCAACAACGAAATGGAAGTTAACAAAATGGAAGTTATTTTAGTAAGTCATCATTGGACTCTTGCCAAGGTGAGAGAACATCTAGTAATAGTGGGATTTGAGGATCTAGATCAATCAAAGTTCAGAATACAAGGGCATAAGGTAAATAGCATATGGTATTTTTTCTTTTGTTTATACAAATTTTTATATTCAAATATGTTATTTTAAAGTTTTCTATTTGTCTAAAGATTGGTAAGAGGTTGGAGGATAAAATTAAAGTCCTTTCTGAATGGAGTGTAGATGGAACTCAACTTTCATTGTCATAGCTCAAGAACTATTTGAGTACTAGAGTGTACACACAACCTATTTCCCATTCATAATCCTTCCTCTGTTACAATGTATTTAACACGCAAGACATGTAGCATGTAAAATTGTTTGATCTCAATATGATGTACAATTTGCCAAATCTTTGATTTTTCCAATGGAAATTTATTATAATTTTAAAATTTTGAATTTATTTTTTCTATCGTGTAGATGTGATGTATCTTATTTTGCTTAATAGATGTGGTGTATCTTATTCTGCTTAATGATTCTGTTCAGAATTTTTTTTGAGCCAAAGTTTTTTTTTGAAAGTTTTGTGCATGATTCTTTTATTTGAAGGTATCAGTTTTAGTGGGTCCCACTCACTTAAAAATTTTGAAACTACCATAAAAGCAACACTTATTCTCTCATTTCTCACTTTTACAACCAAGAAGAGCTAGAAGTGCTCATAGAGCACACACACAAGCTAGTATCACGTAAAATGGCTACCTCAACCTCCAGTACCCTGCAACCCAAACGTCCGCGAGAACTCTTCAATGAGTTCTTAGAATCAACTAAGTTCAAAGGACAAACACACTTGTATGACCTATTGTCTAGAGTCCCTGATCTAGAGAAAAAAATTCAACTGAACTCTAATGTGCTCAAGGAAATCATAGAGTTCCTTGAGTACTACATCTTGCATTACTCCATAGAAATACCACCTTATGAAGGTAAATGGGTCCCATGTGACCTTTTACTCTACATACACAAAGGTGATGAAGCCTTCATGAAGTAGCTTAAGCACTGGAAACAAAGTGGGTAGGATGTTCACCTTAAATGTGAAGATTCCTGAAATGAATGCAGCCATGTTTGCAAAAGGTGCAAGAGTTATTGCAGATATAGAGATATGGCACAAACGGATTGGACATGCAAACCTACAAAGGCTGAAAATGATGCAGTCAAAGGAGATTGTCCATGGACTACCAAATTTCAAAGTTGCAGAAATGCAAAAGGTATGTGCAGCATGTCAATTCGGTAAACAGTCAAGAGCATCATTTCCACATGACAAGCATGTTAGTGAGAATGTACTAGAAGTAGTACATACAGATGTTTGGGGTCCAGCAAAGACCACATCTATGGGCGGTTGCAGGTTTTATGTTACTTTCATTGATGACCATACACGCAAAGTATGGGTATATTTCATGAAAGAGAAGAGTGAGGTGTTTACTCACTTCCAGATTTTTAAAGTTATGGTGGAAAAGCAGACAGGGAAGTACATTGAAACATTAAGATCTGATGGAGGAGGTGAATACATGTCAAATGAGTTCAGTAGTTTTCTAAAAAATCATGGAATTTGGCGTCAGTTTTCATGCAGGTACACACCACAACAGAATGGTGTTGCTGAACGCAAAAATAGACATATTGCAGAAATAGCAAGAGCCTTGATGGCTGAGAAGAATATGCCTCATTGTTATTGGGCATAAGTTGTGCATACTGCTGTATACATCATGAACAGAACTTCGACTATTGTTGTACATCAAGTTACACCTGAAGAGAAGTTTACAGGTAAAAAGCCAAACTTATCACATCTGAAAGTTTTTGGTTGTATTGCATATGTACATGTTCCAGATGAGTTGAGGACGAAGCTTGATCTGAAAGCAGAAAAATGTGTCTTCATTGGATATTCCCTTGAGCAAAAGGGGTACAAATGTTATAACCCACTCACACGACAAATGAAGGTGAGCAGAGATGTGGTATTTGATGAAATGTCAAGCTTCTATGCAGATACCAAAGAAGGACTGAATCTTGAACCAAATGACAAAGAAAATGCTGAAAAATCTAGTGTAGAATCTCAAGTTTTGAGTGGACCGGATGCATCACCAAGCAATAGTTCCAACTCAAGTCCATGGAGTGGAAGATTGCGTGGAAATTTCAGTCCAGCAAATTCATCAAATACATCCAAGAAAGGTAAAGAAAAGCTTTCTGCTGGTAGTAAAACAGGTGCAGGTTTTGAAGATGTTGATGGAGATTCAAGCGGTTCAGAAAAGAGTATTGATGAGGAACTTGGATTGCCCTCTGTGAAGACTCCAGGAGTAAGAAGGGCACATGCAGATGATACAAGAAGAAGTGACCCAGGACCAAGAAGATCTGGGAGGATGCGTAATTCAGTGCAACGATTGACATATGATAGTTACATGGCTCGCCATTGTGCCTACATGACAAAGGTAATACAAGATGCTGAACCTTCTTGTTTTGAAGATGCAATTGGTAATGCAGTTTGGGAAAAAGCTATGGATGAGGAGATGGATGCACTTTATGGAAATGATACATGGAAGCTGGTTCCATTGCCGCAAGGAAAGAAACCCATAGGCTGTAAATGGGTTTACAAGGTAAAGCATAATGCTGATGGTAGCATAAACAGGTATAAAGCACGATTGGTAGCTAAAGGATATGCACAGACATATGGCATTGATTATGAGGAAACATTCAACCCTGTAGCTAAAATGTCTACTGTTAGGACACTTGTTGCATTATCTACAACAAAAGGATGGACTTTGCATCAGATGGATGTGAAGAATGCTTTCCTACATGGTGAGTTACAGGAAGAAGTATATATGGACCAGCCACAAGGATATGAAGATTCAAAGCATCCAGAATATGTTTGCAGGTTGCAAAAGGCTTTGTATGGGCTGAAGCAGGCTCTGCGTGCATGACATGCAAGGATTGTTGATTACTTAACCAACATTGGGTTTTCTATGTGTGATGCAGATCATTCACTATATGCAAGGAAGGCTGATGATGGCATCACTATTGTGGCTATTTATGTTGATGATCTGATTGTAGGTGGTGATAATGAAGAAAGCATCAAAGAGGTAAAGAAAATTCTTATGCAGGAATTTGACATGAAAGATCTTGGTGTGCTACGCTATTTCTTGGGCATTGAGTTTATACATACAGAAACAGGTATATGGATGTCGCAAAGGCAATATGCCTTGAATATGCTGCAAAAGTATGGTATGGCTGATTGTAAGCCAATTTCTATGCCTTTAGATCAGAATTTGACATTGGATACTACATTAGGTGAAGCATTGGAAAATGCTACTATGTACAGGAAAATTGTGGGAAGTCTTATATATCTTACAATTACAAGGCCTGATTTAAGCTACACTGTTGGACTTGAAAGTCAGTTTATGCAGGTTCCCAAGAAGCCACATTTGGATGCTCTGAGGTGCACTCTACGTTATGTGAGTGCTACTTTGGATTATGCATTGTTTTATGAAGCTGGTGTAGATTTGCAGGTTCATGGATACACCGATGCAGATTGGGCTGGTAGTACTCCAGATAGAAGATCTACTAGTGGCTTTCTTTTCTCACTTGGAGGTGCAGCTCTTACATGGAGCAGTAAGAAGCAACCCACTGTTGCTTTGTCGAGTACAGAGGCTGAGTACAGAGGTGTTGCAATGGCAGCATGTGAGGCATCATGGCTGGAGATGTTACTTGCAGATTTAGGTGTGGAAGTGCAAAAGCCTATCACCATCTATTGTGATAATCTTAGCAGCATACTGTTAGCACAAAACCCTGTTTTCCATGCTAGAACAAAGCATATCGAGGTACATTATCACTTCATCAGAGAGAAGGTATTAGCAGGTGATATTGATCTTGTTTATGTGAGAACAGATGAGCAGGTTGCTGATATTTTCACCAAAGCACTTGGAGCTGAGAAGTTGAAGAAGTTTCGGAAGATGCTTGGATTACAGGATATGGCGTTGAGCTTGAGGGGGAGTGTTGAGATATCAAGCTCAACATGTGATGATCCAGGATGACATGTACCAGTTTTTCGTTTCTCTGACATGTATAGTGGTCACGCCGGTATATGTCAGGGATACTTCATTGAGCTTTATTAGATTTATTTACCAAGAGTGATGGCACATTTGTTTCTTGCCATCTCACTCATTCGCGGACATTAGGTTTTTCCTTATGTACTGGTCTTTATATATTGCATTGGTTGTATTCTTGTTTTTTAGGTCATTCTTGTACATTCCTTTTATGTAATAGAAGAAGAAGAAGAAGAAGAAGATCATTCTTCCTTGCCTCAATCTGTGTGTGTGCTTCTCCTTGAGAGTGAGAGTGTGTGTGTGAGCTCTCTTCCTTATCTCCTTCCTCGTAACAGTATTTTCTTCATACTTCTCATCAAATACAAGGGCTAGGAAGAACCAGCTTCGTATGGAGTTCACAACCTTGAAGAAGCAACCAAAGCAAAGTGTAGCTGGCTATGTAACCAAGATGAAGGATGTAGCTGACCAACTTTGTAGCATTGGAGAAGAGATAGAAGAGAAGCAGATAGTAAGGTAGATCATAAATGGCATCAAAGCTGATGATAAGTGGGAGTCCTTCACCACAGCAATGGACCTATATATGGATATGCAAATACCTGACCTCAACACATTGATGAGGCAACTCTTCACATATGAGAAAAAGCTCAACAAGAATGGAGATAACTCTCGAGCTAATCAATCTTCTACCCTTTACACAGATAGAAATAAAAGTAAAGATAAAGGCAAAGGTAAAAAGAATGAAGAAGAGGCAAGTACCTCTCAAGTGAACTTCACAGGTAGAGGACAAGGTACTAGAGGAAGGGGCACAGGAGGAAAGCAAGGCAAGGGGAGATCATGCATCTCTTCACCTTGCAATCTCTATCGTTTGACCAATCATACCACAGATGAGTGTTTCAAGAACACAAGAATCAGAGAGGAAGATGCTTCCATAGAGGAGGCTATGGACAATCTAGAGGCAGGTTCAACAATGGAGGAAGCAATTACCATCACAACTACAACCAAAGCTACAACAACAACTATCAAGGAGGCTTTAGAGGTAGAAGAGATTATAACAACTACACAGAAGACCAAGAAGATTCTCTACTCATCATGAACATGACATCCAAGCAAGGTAAAGATAATGACCATCTTTTCTATATTGATTCTGGTTGTTCCAACCATGTGGTTGGAAATGTAGCATTACTATCTTATCTTGAAGAACCTAAAGGGAAGCATGAAGTGTAGACAGGTGATGACACTAGACACTCTGTTAAGATAATTGGAAATGTCAAGGCTTCTGATGGTAACATGAACCTTTTAAGTAAGGTAATATATGTGCCAACCATAACAAGAAACCTAATCAATGTCGGGAAGATTTTTGAGAAGGGCTAACAGGTTAGATTCAAAGGCATGGAGCATATGTGGAGGACCCTCAACAAGGCTTCAAGAGGATTGCAAAAGGTGAGAAATCTAGTAGACTCTTTACATTTGAAGTTGGACCAAAAAAATTGCACTCTTCAATTACAAAGGTCAAACCCTATCTGAACTAGAGATATGGCATAAAAGCAAATATGCACGGGTCAGAGTGTGCTTGGCATTCCAAATGTGTCCAAGCAAAACATGATTTACAAATGTGGAGCATGCCAATTTGGCAAATCTTGTAGGCAACCATTCAATAGAAAAGGATTCATCTATGAAGACTACTTGGAGCTTGTGCACATAGATGTGTGGGGTCCTAGTAGAGAGCCATCAATCTTAGGATCAAGGTACTATGTTTCTTTCATAGATGATTATAGTAGATGGGTAATTCTTTACTTCATGAAGCATAAAGATGAAGTCTTAACTTGTTTCAAGAAGTATTGCATTGTTTGAGAACCAAACAGGTAGAAGCTTGAAGAGGATCAGATCTGATGGAGGTGGTGAGTATTTCTCACATGCATTTGACTCATTCTTATAGGACATAGGTATAAAGAGAGAGGTCACAACAAGATACACCCCTAAACAGAATGGAGTGGCAGAGAGGAGGAATAGACTAATAGTCAAGGCTGCAAGATCAATGTTGAATGAAAAGAAACTTCCAGATTACCTATTGGCAAAGGCTATCTCCATAGCCACATACTTAATTAAAAGGCTTCCATCCAAATCCTTGGATTGAATGACACCTTATGAGGCATGGAATGGCAGGAAACCTTCCTTAGACCATTGTAAAACCTTTGGATGCATTACTTATGCACATATACCCTCACAGATTAGAGGGAAGCTTGATCCAAAAGCTGAAAAAGTGTATATTCATTGGCTATGACCAAAACCAAGAAGGATATAGGTTGTACAATCCCATTAATAAAGGATTTACAATTAGTAGGGATGTGGTGTGTGATGTAAATAATTCATGGTTTGAAGATGATTGCAGGAAAATTAAGCTACCCTATGACTTGGAAAGTGATTTTCCAACTTTGACTCAAAGAAGAACCACAAATATCAAAAGATGTCAACTCAGAAGATGAAGAGCAGATTGACTTCAAAGCTTGGAAGCCCAAGGGCAAGACAAAGTTCAAACAATTGGAAGACATTCGAGAGTCATCCAATCAAGCACTCAAAAAATCTCAAAGGGAGAGTAAAAAACCCCTAAGGTATGGCTATGACACATCACTAGTCACCAAGCATTCTGTATACATGACTAAATATTCTATGTTAGAAGAGCCTTCTTCATTTGAAGAAGCCAATAAGAAGAAAGAATGGAGAGAAGTTATGCAGGAAGAAAGTGAAGCACTTCAGGAGAACAACACTTGGGATTTGGTTCCCAAGAAACCAAGCATGAATTTTATAGGATCCAAGTGGATTTACCGAGTCAAGAAAATTCAGATGGTTCAATGAACAGATATAAAGCAAGGCTAGTAGCAAAAGGGTTTGCTCAAACCCATGGAGTGGATTATGAGGAGCCCTTCTCACATGTGGCTAAGATACCAACAATCAGCGTTTTAGTAAGTATTGTTGCTTCAAAGAATTGGAACTTGTATCAGTTAGATGTTAAAAATGCATTCCTAAATGGATGGATCTCAGAAGAAGTTTACATGGCTCAACCACCAGGGTATGAAGAAAAGGACAAATCAGATTAGAAATGCAAAC
>CM035407.1:40816093-40838593 GCA_020310875.1 Ceratopteris richardii
TGCTGCAAAACCTGCTTCACACCTGCCCTCCTTTGACTCCAGATATGCTTAGTACACTTGCTTAGCTTCCAAATGACACAAAGAAACCATATATGTACTTTGCAAATGATTTGTGTAATGACCAAATCAAAACAGACAACTTTGTACTTCACAAATTCTAGAAAACTTGCTATTTCTGTAATGACACCTGCTCAGTGTTATGCTCAGTGTGACCAGCACACTTAAAATTGAAACAATTCCTTTTGGGAGTATTAAAGTACCTTAACAAGCTACCAATCACAAGTGGAATCACTCAAATTGATAAACCATACACTGAGAAATAAGTTTAGCAAAATTCTGATTACCCCCGACTTTTTAGGAACTCTGGAGACACAGACCAGTGAGTACTTCGAAGCGGATTTCTCCCAAATGGCTGAATGAAATCTTCTGAGATTTTGTATGCTTGTAGAAGACCTTGAGCTGGTTCCAATGAGCTATAGATCTCTTGATTTGGTTCAGTGAGCACTGAGAAATGCTCCTTGGAAGTTGACAGACTTGGAGTATGAAACTCAAACAAAACAGAGATGATGAATGTAACTATTTGTATTATATCATATGAATATACATTCCCATTGGCATGATAGACATAGCACAATGGTACTCAGAGGTGTAGGCTATGGAGTAGACCTTACACACTCACTAGATAGTACAGATAGCCTCGGGATTGATGATGGACTACTCGCGACTTTTCAATGTAGCTTTTTATAGGAGTTGGAGGTAAGTTTGAATTTCAAATTCAAACTTAGGCTCCCTAGAATATCTCTACTAAAAGTAGGGAGATATTCTCTCCACTAAATCACTCCTTTTTCCACGACTAATGAAGTAGGTAAGTAACTAAAGTGATTACAAATAAATGCCAAGTCATATAGACTTTTACAAAGGGGTAAAAAGTAAGAACATTTAAGCATATGTTCATATGAACTTTGCTTCAAGTGAAGCCTTGATAAAGCTTTGTCCAAGCTAGTCTTCCATGATTCCAAGCCAATGTGTGAAGGCTTGATATGCACCAACAGCTCCCCCTCAAGCCAAACACTTTGGCTTAAGTCTTCTTCTTCATTCTTCAATCACTTCCTGCAATCCAATCATAGATTTGAATTTGCATAACTTGTTTCCATCTAATGCCTTTGTAAGTAAGTCTGCACATTGCATATTAGTAGACACATATGTCAATTGAATCTCTTTGCTAAGTAGCTTCTCTCTCACATAGTGGTAATGAACCTCTATGTGTTTGGTTCTGGCATGATAAATTGGATTTGCTGCAAGGTGAAGAGAGCTAGTGTTATCTCCAAAGATGATTGGTGGCCTTGTATATAGACCTAACTCTGTATATAGAAGCTTCAACCAGATAGCTTCTTGAGTGGCATTGGCAAGCCCTCTATACTCTGCTTCAGTGGATGACAATGCCACTGTAGGTTGCTTCTTAGCTGACCAAGAGATAGGCTTATCTCCTGCAAAACAAATATACCCTGAGGTGCTTCTCCTATCATCCTTGCATCCTGCCCAATCTGCATCTGAGTAAACTTTAATGTCAATATCTGATGTATAAGGAAAGTACAAACCATGACTTTGAGCTCCCTTCAGATACTTCAAGATCTTCTTTGCTGCCTCTAGATGAGGTACCCTTGGTTTGTGCATGAATTGACTAAGCACACTAACTCCATATGCTATGTCAATTCTTGTCAAGGTAGCATAGTTCAAACTACCTACTATACTTTGATATCCTGTAATGTCTTGGACTTCTTCTTCTTCATGAGCACTTAGCTTTAGGTTGACCTCCATTGGAGTAGTAGATACTTTAGCATCCTGCAAGCCAAACTTCTTGACCATATCCTGTACATACTTCTTTTGAGTGATATATATACCTGAGTTGGTGTAGACTAACTCAAGACCTAAGAAGTACTTCAATAATCCAAGATCACTAATCTTGAATTCTTTCATCATCTGTCCTTTGATGTGTCTAATCCCATTGACATCATTGCCTGTAATGATGATGTCATCAACATAGACACACAAGTAGATTACCTCTATACTACTTCTCTTTATGAATAGAGAAGTGTCTGCTTTACTCATTACAAATCCTTGGTCTAGGAGGTAGGTTGTCAATCTGTAATTCCATGCTCTAGGTGCCTGCTTTAAACCATACAGAGCCTTCTTCAATTTACAAACATAATGTACCTTTTTTGGATCTTCATAGCCAGGTGGTTGTGACATGTAGACTTCTTCAGATATCCATCCATTCAAGAAAGCATTCTTGACATCTAATTGGTACATATTCCAATTCTTGGATGCAGCTATACTCACCAATATTCTGATAGTTGGCATCTTAGCCACAGGAGAAAAAGTCTCCTCATAATCAATGCCTTGGGTTTGTGCAAAACCCTTGGCTACCAACCTAGCTTTGTACCTGTTTATTGTTCCATCTGAATTCTTCTTTAATTTGTAGATCCATCTGGATCCTATTACCTTCATAGAGTCTTTCTTGGGTACCAAGTCCCAAGTATCACTTTCCTTGAGGGCTTCCATCTCTTCATCCATGGCTTCTTTCCATTCTGGTTTGGTAATTGCTTCTTCATAGGTACCTGGTTCTTCATTCAACAAGTCCTTTGCAAGATATACAGAATGTTTAGTTACAAGTGATGTGTCATACCCAAATCTGATAGGCTTCTTCTTTTCTCTCTGAGATCTCCTCATTGCTTGAGTTGAGGATTCTGGTTTATCTTCTAGTTGCTTCATCTTCATCTTTCCTTTGGACTTCCAAGCCTTGAACTCTTCAAGATTTATTGTATCATCATCATCTGAGCTTGAATCTTCTTGCTGAATTGGTTCTTCCTTGGTGAGCTTTGGAAAATCTTCTTCCATATCATAGGGTAGACTAACTTTCCTGCATTCATTTTCATACCAAGAGTCATTCTCATCAAAGATGACATCTTTGCTTACCTTGAAACCTTTGTTTGTTGGGTTGTAGAATCTGTATCCCTTTTGGTTCAAATCATAACCAATGAAGATACATTTTTCAGCCTTGGGGTCTAGCTTTCCCCTTACCTGTGAGGGAATATGCACATATGCTACACAACCAAAGATTTTGCAATGATCCAGAGAGGGTCTCTTACCATGCCAAGCTTCATATGGTGTCATGCCATCAAGTGATTTGGATGGCAACCTATTGATGAGATAAGTGGCAGTGGATACACTCTCTGCCCAAAGATAGTTTGGTAACTTCTTTTCATTAAGCATAGACCTAGCTGTTTCTACTATAAGTCTATTCCTTCTTTCTGCTACCCCATTTTGTTCAGGTGAGTACCTTGTAGTAATCTCCCTTTTGATGCCTCTTTCCTGCAAGAAATCTTCAAACTCATTGGAGAAGTACTCTCCTCCACCATCTGACCTTAGCCTCTTCAAGCTTCTTCCTGTTTGATTTTCAACAAGTGCAAGATACCTCTTGAAACAATTAAACACTTCATCTTTATGCTTCATAAAGTATAAAATGGTCCACTTGCTATAATCATCAATGAAGGACACATAATACCTTGAACTTGAGATAGAAGGGTCCTTGCTAGGTCCCCAAACATCTGTGTGTACCAAGTCTAGATAGTCTTCATGCATGAAACCTTTCCTTGAATAGGGTAACCTGTGAGACTTACCAAATTGACATGATCCACACTTGTATATCATGTGTTGCTTGGACACATTAGGTATCCCAAGCACACATTGATCCCTGCACATTTGCTTTAGGGTTCTTTCACCTATGTGCCCTAATCTCTTGTGCCATATTTCTAACTCTGAAAGTGTCTGATCCTTGTAATTATACAAAGCAATGTTCTTGGTGTCTTCTAGCTCAAAAGTAAACAATCTACCTGATTTCTCCCCTTTGGCTATCCTTCTGAATCCATGTCTTGGGTCCTCCACATATGCTCCATGTTGTGTGAATCTGACCTGCAAACCTTTCTCCACAA
Source organism: Ceratopteris richardii (assembly GCA_020310875.1). Classification (NCBI taxonomy): domain Eukaryota; kingdom Viridiplantae; phylum Streptophyta; class Polypodiopsida; order Polypodiales; family Pteridaceae; genus Ceratopteris; species Ceratopteris richardii. Next base: position 40,820,086 of record CM035407.1, read on the forward strand.
TCTGACCAACACTCATTAAATTCTTAGTGATGGTTGGTACATAAAGTACCCTGCTCAATAGGTTCTGGTTACCATCACATGTCTTCACATTTCCAATCTTAACAACAGAGTGTTTAGTGTCATCACCTGTTTGTACCCGATGTTTGCCCTTGGGCTCTTCCAAATCAGAAAGTAGTGCCACATTGCCAGCTACATGGTTAGAACATCCTGAGTCAATATAAAATAAATGATCATCATTTGTACCTGCCTTGGAGGTCATATTCATGATCAATAGGGAGTCATCTTGCTCCTCTGTGTAATTGTTGTAGTCTCTTCTATTTCTGAATCCACCTTGGTAATTTCCATTGTGGTTGTTGTTGTAGTTGTTGTTGTATTGGTTGTTGTATCCATTGTAGCCTTGGTGTTGATTGAATCTGCCTCTCCCTTGAGAGTATCCACCTCTTGAGTAGCCTCTTCCTCTCTGATTCTTGTAGTTCTTGTAGCATTCATCTGTGGTATGATTAGACAATCCACAAATGTTGCATGCTGATGAGTTGTAGGGTCTCCCCCTACCTGACTTACCTCCTCTGCCTCTTCCTCTAGATGATCTACCTCTCCCTGCATAATTGGCTTGGGAGGTAGAGCCTTCTTCATCCTGTTTCTTCCCTTTACCTTTATCTTTAACTTTCTTATCAGTATAGAGAGCAGAGGGGTTGTTACCTTTTGATTGATCTCCAGCCTTTGTAAACTTTGCTTCATGTGTAAATAGTTGGCCCATGAGTGTTGTGAGATCAGGGGTATGCATGTCCATATAGAGGTCCATTGCAGTGGTGAAACTTTCCCACTTATCATCTGCCTTGAGTCCATTTGTTACTTGCCTGACTATTTGCTCCTCTTCAATCTCCTCTCCAATGCTTGCTAATTGGTCTGCCACATCTTTGATCTTTGTCACATACTCTGAGACTGATTGCTTGGGCTGCTTCCTAAGGGTTGTGAATTCAATCCACAGTTGATTCTTCCTAGCCCTTGTGTTGGAAGAAAAGTAGTTTGACAAGGTTTCCCAAGTCTCTTGGGAAGTCTTACAATTCCTTACATGAGGTAAAAGAAAGTCAGATATAGAGTTTAGAAGGTAAGACCTTGCCAAAGCATCCTTTGCACACCATTGGTTGAGTCTTTCATGTTCATCCTTTGTGGGTAGTCCCCTAGTCTTGAATGAGGGCAATTCCTCATCTCCTGATATGTATCCAAACAAGCTCCTTCCTTGTAGATAGGTCTTCATTCTCAATGAACAAGCTTGATAGTTGTTCCTATCCAATTTGTCAATGAATGAAGGAAATCCATCACCCATGTTTACCTTCTTTGCTCTGATACCACTGTTGGGAGTGATGGTTGGATGCACTCAAGAAATGAGTTGATGCTGCAAAACCTGCTTCACACCTGCCCTCCTTTGACTCCAGATATGCTTAGTACACTTGCTTAGCTTCCAAATGACACAAAGAAACCATATATGTACTTTGCAAATGATTTGTGTAATGACCAAATCAAAACAGACAACTTTGTACTTCACAAATTCTAGAAAACTTGCTATTTCTGTAATGACACCTGCTCAGTGTTATGCTCAGTGTGACTAGCACACTTAAAATTGAAACAATTCCTTTTGGGAGTATTAAAGTACCTTAACAAGCTACCAATCACAAGTGGAATCACTCAAATTGATAAACCATACACTGAGAAATAAGTTTAGCAAAATTCTGATTACCCCCGACTTTTTAGGAACTCTAGAGACACAGACCAGTGAGTACTTCGAAGCGGATTTCTCCCAAATGGCTGAATGAAATCTTCTGAGATTTTGTATGCTTGTAGAAGACCTTGAGCTGGTTTCAATGAGCTATAGATCTCTTGATTTGGTTCAGTGAGCACTGAGAAATGCTCCTTGGAAGTTGACAGACTTGGAGTATGAAACTCAAACAAAACAGAGATGATGAATGTAACTATTTGTATTATATCATATGAATATACATTCCCATTGGCATGATAGACATAGCACAATGGTACTCAGAGGTGTAGGCTATGGAGTAGACCTTACACACTCACTAGATAGTACAGATAGCCTCGGGATTGATGATGGACTACTCGCGACTTTTCAATGTAGCTTTTTATAGGAGTTGGAGGTAAGTTTGAATTTCAAATTCAAACTTAGGCTCCCTAGAATATCTCTACTAAAAGTAGGGAGATATTCTCTCCACTAAATCACTCCTTTTTCCACGACTAATGAAGTAGGTAAGTAACTAAAGTGATTACAAATAAATGCCAAGTCATATAGACTTTTACAAAGGGGTAAAAAGTAAGAACATTTAAGCATATGTTCATATGAACTTTGCTTCAAGTGAAGCCTTGATAAAGCTTTGTCCAAGCTAGTCTTCCATGATTCCAAGCCAATGTGTGAAGGCTTGATATGCACCAACAACTCCTCAGCATGCAACATTTGTGGTTTATCAAATCATACTATAGATGAGTCTTTCAGTAACTACAAAAATCAGAGAGGAAGAGGATACCAAAGAGGTGGATACTCACAATCAAGAGGTAGATTCAACCATCGCCAAGGCTACAACAACAACTACAACAACAATTACAACAACAACTACAATCGCAACTACCAAGGAGGATTCAAATCCAGAAAGGACTACAACAACTATACAGAAGAGCAAGATGAATCTCTTCTGATCATGAACATGACTTCAAAACCAGGTACAAATGATGACCACCTATTCTACATTGACTCAGGATGCTCAAATCATGTGGCTCGCAATGTAGCACTACTCTCTGATCTTGAGGAACCAAAAGGTAAGCACCAAATACAAACAGGTGATGACACTAAGCACTCAGTAGTTAAAGTTGGAAATGTTAAGACTTGTGATGGAAATCAGAAATTGTTGAGTAGGGTACTCTATGTACCAACCATTACCAAAAATCTGATGAGTGTTGGACAGATTGTGAAGAAAGGTTTGCAGGTTAGATTCGACCAATTTGGAGCATTTGTGGAGGATCCTAAGCAGGGGTTCAAGAGGATTGCTAAAGGAGAAAAATCAAGTAGACTTTTCACTTTTGAGCTAGAAGACACAAAGAATATTGCACTATACAGTTATAAAAAGATCAAACACTTTCAGAGCTTGAGGTTTGGCACAAAAGATTAGGGCATGTAGGAGAAAGAACCTTGAAACAGATAGGCAAGGATCAATGTGTTATTGGAATATCCAATGTTTCCAAACAACACATGATATATAAATGTAGTGCTTGTCAATTTAGGAAGTGGGTAGCTGAGAGAAGAAATAGGTTGATTGTTGAGATAGCTAGGTCTATGTTGAATGAAAAAAGTTACCTAACTATCTATGGGTAGAGAGTGTTTCCACTGCCACTTATCTCATAAACAGGTTACCCTGTAAGTCCCTTGATGGGATGACACCCTATGAAGCATGGCATGGTAAGAGACCTTCACTTGACCATTGCAGGATATTTGGATGTGTAGCATATGTACACATTCGTTCTCAGATAAGAGGTAAGCTAGACCCCAAGGCTGAGAAGTGCATCTTTATTGGATATGATCTAAATAAAAAAGGGTATAGGTTTTACAACCCTTCCAATAAGGGATTCATGGTTAGTAGAGATGTTGTCTTTGATGAAAATAATTCTTGGTATGAGAATGAATGCAGGAAGTTTAAACTACCCTATGACTTCAGGCAGACACTTCTCTATTCATCAAGAGAAGTAATTCAGAGGTAATATACCTATGTGTTTATGTTGATGACATCATACTTACAAGTAATGATGTGAATGGAATCAGACAAATCAAGAGCCAGATGATGAAGGAGTTCAAGGTCAATGATCTTGGTCTACTAAAGTATTTTCTTGGGCTTGAGTTAATTTATACTAACTCTGGAATATACATTACTCAGAAAAAGTACATACAAGATATGTTGAATAAGTTTCACTTGCAGAATGCCAAAGTGGTAAGTACTCCAATGGAGGTAAACCTAAAACTAAGTGCCCATGAAGGTGATGAAATGAATGACATTACACGTTATCAAAGTATGGTGGGTAGCTTGAACTATGCTACCTTAACAAGGATAGACATTGCATATGGAGTTAGTGTGCTAAGTCAGTTTATGCACAAGCCAAGGATACCTCACTTAGAAGCTGCTAAGAGAATATTAAAGTATCTCAAGGGTACACAAAATCATGATTTGTATTTCCCTTACACTTCAGACATTGATATCAAGATCTATTTAGATGGAGATTGGGCAGGATGCAAGGATGATAGGAGGAGCACTTCAGGATATATTTCATTTGCAGGTGATAAGCAAATATCATGGTCTTCAAAGAAGCAACCTACTATTGCTTTGTCTTCTACAGAAGCAAAGTATAGAGGACTGGCTAATGCCACACAAGAAGCCATATGGATCAAGCAAGTGTATATAGAATTGGGTTTATATACTAGGTCACCAATAATCTGTGGAGACAATACAAGCTCACTTCACCTTGCAGCTAATCCTATCTATCATGCTAGGACCAAACATAGAGGTCCATTACCATTATGTGAGAGAGAGTTATTAAACAAGGACATTCAACTAACCTATGTATCAACCAACATGCAATGTGCACATTTGTTGACTAAAGCTTTGGATGGAACCAAACTTTGCAGATTCAAAGCAATGATTGGATTGCAAGATATACATGAAGATTGAAGATGAAGACCAAGCCAAAATGTTTGGCTTGAGGGGGAGCTGTTGGTGTAAGTCACAAGCCTACACATTTGGCTTGATGGATACATTGAAGTCCATACACATATGAAGAAGCATAGGAACTATTGTTAGTGGTTAATTACCACTTTACTTTTTTGTAAAAGTCAGATTTGACTTGGAATCTTTGTAAACACCTACCAAAAGAGATTCGTGGAAAAAGGTACATTTGATTGATGGAATATCTCCTAGCATATAGGAGCTTCATCATAGGGAGCCAAAAGTTTGAATTTGAATTCAAATTTTTACTCAATCATTATAAAAGAGATCATTAAAAAGTCGTGGCTAAGACTCATCATTCCCGAGCTCATTACTGTCAATTCTGAGTGCGTATGAGGCCTACACTCTAGCCCACACCTATCTACACCATTAGGCAATGATCTTCATGTCAATGGATTTGTATACAAGTGTTCATTAATACATATTTCTTCATTGTTCATTTCTGAGTTCTCTATCATAGTACTTGAAAGTCTGTCAACTTGTGGAGAGCATATCTCAGTCATTTCTTCACCAAATTCAAAGATCTAAAGCTTGTTGGATTTCAAAGTTTTCTACATACTGTCAAAAGTTGAGGAGATTCTATTCAGCCATTTCAGAGAAAAGCTCATCGAGGTGATCACTTGTCAAAGTCTACTACAGTCCTAAAAAATCGGGGGTAAAGGTTTACTTGCTAAATTGATTTCTCTTAGCATAGTTAATCTTTTTACATCATTCCACTTGGAATAGTTAGCTTGCTAAGCTAATTAGCTACCCCTAAAAGGAATTTTTCCAATGCCTATTGTGCTGGTCATACTAAGCAAAAGATCCAGCAGGTATCAAGACATAAATAGAAGGTTTTCTTGAGCGTTTGAGTTTCAAAGTCATCTATTTTGGTTCAATCATTACACACATCATTTCCAAAGTATAGGCCATTTTATGGTGTCATTGGAAAGCTAAGGAGGTCCACTTATCAACTCTGAAGTATCAAAGGGCTGGTACAAAGCAAGATTTGGCAATACCTACTCAATCTCTTGGAGTGTCCATCCATCTTTCCCAACGATAGATAGATAGATAGATAGATAGATAGATAGATAGATAGATAGATAGATAGATAGATAGATAGATAGATAGATAGATAGATGGATAGATAGATAGATAGATAGATAGATAGATAGATAGATAGATAGATAGATAGATAGATAGATAGATAGATAGATAGATAGATAGATAGATAGATAGATAGATAGATAGATAGATAGATAGATAGATAGATAGATAGATAGATAGATAGATAGATAGATAGATAGATAGATAGATAGATAGATAGATAGATAGATAGATAGATAGATAGATAGATAGATAGATAGATAGATAGATAGATAGATAGATAGATAGATAGATAGATAGATAGATAGATAGATAGATAGATAGATAGGTAGCTAGCTAGCTAGCTAGCTAGATAGGTATGTAGGTAGGTAGGTAGGTAGAAAGATAAATAAAGAGATAGATAGATAGATAGATAGATAGATAGATAGATAGATAGATAGATAGATAGATAGATAGATAGATAGATAGATAGGTAGGTAGGTAGGTAGGTAGGTAGGTAGGTAGGTAGGTAGATAGATAGATAGATAGATAGATAGATATATAGATAGATAAATAGATAGATAGATAGATAGATAGATAGATAGATAGATAGATAGATAGATAGATAGATAGATAGATAGATAGATAGATAGATAGATAGATAGATAGATAGATGGATAGATAGATAGATAGATAGGTAGGTAGGTAGGTAGGTAGATAGATAGATAGATAGATAGATAGATAGATAGATAGATAGATAGATAGATAGATAGATAGATAGATAGATAGATAGATAGATAGATATAGATAGATAAATAGATAGATAGATAGATAGATAGATAGATAGATAGATAGATAGATAGATAGATAGATAGATAGATAGATAGATAGATAGATAGATAGATAGATAGATAGATAGATAAAAAGATAGATAGATAGAAGTAAGTGGCCACTAGTATAGGTTGTGAATCTATTTCATCACTGTTGCAATTAAGGACTTTTTTCTTCCCTCTCATATGTCATGCCACCTATTTATCCCATCTTGCAACTTGTGTGTTCTCCTCCTTGTCTTTATAAACTTCTTCTATGCTTGCGTCATTTGGAAATTTTCTATAGCAAGAAGGTTAGTTACGTACTTGAGTCAGGCCAACAAGTCTTATTGCTCATATTATTCCGAATCTAGGTTGTACATCATAATATTTTACATACAAATGCCAATTGTCTTCATCGTGCTGGTATGTCCTAGTCCTTCTTCTAAAAATGTAAGTTTAAGCTCTCTTCCCTCTTATTTTAACCACAAAGGATGTTTGGCCCAATCATGCAACACACCGGCATGTCTTCTCTAGGGTGTCCCAATCAGCAGAGGAAAACTTCCATCTACTTGTGGTAGTCTCAATACAACAAAGTCCAAAGTAAAAATGTTACCATATACCTCAATTGGAACTCTAGGGCCCACTCAGGTAGGTCTTCGTGTGCTTTGGTTGGCCAATCTCACAGTGAAGTTGGCTAGTCTTGAAGGTTGGTGCCCAACCTTTTCCATTGTATGTTCAGGCATCAAGTTTAGCTTGAGCCACCCTCCACTATAACTCCCGGTAGAAGTTGTCCTTTAATAGTGACAATGAGTTGTGGGCTCTTATAATCTGTAAGAGGGGCTTCCCCTATAACTTTATCTTCACTAATAGCATTAGCCTTTGCAACCAAAGTGGATGTGGAGGCCTCATCAATGATTTGAAATTTGCATCCATTTTTAATATATAAAAAATATTAACCTTTTCATAGATTTAAATAGTCTTGAAGCCTCAGTTTCCATAGGAGCATGGGCTATCTGTGACTGTTCAAACTCCTTTTGGGCCCTAGTAAATGCATATCCAATGGCTTCACTTGTGCTTCTAAGCTCTTCTTTTGTTGTGTCTTTTCTCTTGGAGTGGATCTATCTTCAATTGTCCCGTTTTCTTTGTTTAGTCCATTTTTCCTTGACTCTTGGCACATTTCTACTTGAGGGGCTTTCCCTTTCCTTCTTGTCTACATAACAAAAGAGTCAATTTCTTGATGTACCACTCATGGACATGGTGATGGAATAATGGTTTCTTCTATAGCTCCTTCCTTATTCACATAAAGCATCTAAATATGAGGCCTTGATGTGGATGCCTTCTTCTTTGGGCAACAAATTGTGTAATGATCTCTAGATTCTGGGTGATTTTTGCAAGGAGGAAAATTCTTTGGTAGATGACATTTGCTTTTGTAATGTCCACATTCCCCACACCGAAAGAAAATGATTGGCCTTATGGAGCCATTTCTAAAATTACCCCACGGACTTGGTTTGTAGATGTTACCTTGACTTGGTGCAGAATCCATTACATTTGTTGGTGGTTGGACTTGAAGTATTTTGATGGCAATGCACCACAGTGGACTCTCCTTCTTGGATCTCCACAACATATCCTCGTGGTACAAAACTGAGCTCCAGAAACCACACATTGTACTCTAGAACGAGGCTATAGAGTACAAAAAAACCACATAATACACAGACAACAAACACAGATTTCTTAGGTCACACAAATGCATTCACAATATATGGCTGACCAGGCCACTATATGTTTTATTAAGGAACCTATACAAAAATATATGGTGTCCGTTTGGCCTTTCACATGGACAGTAACGGTAACAATATCCCATTAAAGGCCAATCTAGCCAAAGTGACTATGGGAGAAAAATAAATAATGATAAAGAATACCTGAGTGTAAGTATACAAACTATACATCCCACGTGATGGGCATGTTACACAATATACAAGTAAGGTCATGAATCAATTAACCCCCATCAAGTGACAAAAGTGTTGAAAGCTATGTTCTAGTAGAGCTTTAGTCAAGCATCTCCAATATTACCTCGAGTATGAATCTTCTCAACAATAATGCACTCTGTGGCTAAGTAGTCTCTAATAAAGTGACACCTCACCTCAATATGCTTGTTGTTTGCATGATAGACTGGATTCTTAGCCAATTCAATGGCACTGTGACTATCACTGAGTAAATGAGGTACATGTTGAGGTAGACTCGTATCACAAGCAAGATGGGAAAGCCACAATGCTTCCTTACATGCCTCACTTATTGCAACATACTCTACAACTATAGTGAAAATAGTTGTACAGTCTTGAAGATGAGATCTCCAAGATACAGCACCTCTAGCAAAATGAAAAATGTACCCTGTTGTAGACTTACAATTGTCTACACAACCAGCATAATCAGAATCTATGTAACCAATAATGGATGCCTTCCTTCTACCCAAGCATAGAACTTGTCCTTCGTGCCACTCAAATATCTCAAACTTTTGGTACCATTGTCTCGGGGACTGTTTAAGTCCATATAAGCTCTTCTTTAGCTTATAAATTAGATGCTCTTTACCAGGGACTACATAACCCTCTTATTGTTCCATGTAGATCTCATCTGTAAGATCTCCATGCAAGCAAGCAATTTTCACATCCATTGAGACTAGCTTTAAGTCCTCCATTACAACGAATCCAAGCAACATTTGAAGGGTAGTCATCTTGACCATTGGAGTGAAGATTTCCTCGAACTCAATGCCATGTTGTTGCTTAAAACCCTTTGCAACAAGTCCTGCTTTATACTTTGGAGAAGCACTATCTGATATGAATTTCAATTTATATACCCATTTACATGGTAAATCTTTCCTACCTTCGGAAAAGGTACTAAATCCCAAATACCATTCTTGTAAATAGAATCCAACTCACTCTTCATGACATGCTCCCACTTGACATGATCCTCTGTTTGCATAGCATCTTTCTAGCAAGAAGGCTCACCAGCATCTGTTAGCATAACAAAATCCAAACTTGGAACATATCTATCAGGTGGATGTGAGACATGTGCGGAGCATCTCAATGGTTGCTGAATAGGAACATTTGCAGACTGATCTGATCAGACATTCTCTTGAACATCCCTATGTGTAGCATTTTTATGCATGATAACTGGAGGACTAGTATCCTGAAACACCACTCTTCTCACTTCAACCTCCTTAATGGGTTGCTTATGGATCTTAGACTCATTGAAAATGACATCACTACTTTTGATCACTAATTTGTTCTAGGATCCCATAAGCGATATCCAAATTGGCCTTCTTGACCATATTCAAGAAAAATGCATTTCTTTGTCTTATGGTCCAACTTTTGTATAAGGTTCTTGGGTATATGAACATATGCTTCACACCCAAAAACTCAAAGATGTTCATATTATGGTGGCTTCCCCATCCACAACTCTTGTGCCACTTCCAAACCTTTGGCAATACTAGGTGAAAGTTCAATCACATGAACTATAGTTAATACTACTTCTGCCCAAAAGCCTTGTGAAAGGTTTGCATGATGCAGCATAGAAACTACTCCTCAATAGTTCTATTCCTCCTTTCAACTACACCATTTTGTACTGGGGTATAAGGAGCTATGAATTCTCTATGAATTCCTCTAGAGTGATAGAAAAAGTTGAAGTCATGCAAGGTATAGTCACCCCCATTATCTGAACGTAAAGCATTAAGCTTAGTTCCTTTTTTAGTCTCAATTAAAGAAAGCCATTTTTTGAAAGTAGCGAATACCTCATCCTTTGCTTTGATAGGATATACCCAGACTTTTCTAGTAGCATCATCTATGAAAGTCACAAAGTAAAGAGAAACACCTAATGACCTTGTGGGCATAAGACCACACACATCTATATGAAGGAGATCTAAAGGCTGAATTGAAGAGTCAATGTCCATCTTGTGCACATTCCTAGTTTGCATTCCATATTGAAAATGCTCACAAAATGAAAAATGAGATACAGATAACAAAAGTAAGTAGCCAGAACAAGAAAGATTTTCCATTCCACTATGTGATATATGGCCCAAGTAGCCATGCCCAATACAAGCCACAGGTTTTTCAATAATAGTTAACAAGTATTCTTTCTGTGATACAAATAAAGGATAAACTGAGCCAAATTTGCTTCCTTTTGCAATAACCATATTGCCCTTTGATATGCAAAAGGTGTTGTCAGGATCTTGCTCACGCTCAAACAGAGGTTACGAACGCAGAAAAACACACCCAAGAATAAACGCAACAAGAGACGAGAAAGTACGCAGATTGCGTGCAATCTCCCCCCATGCACTCTGTTCTGACAGTCCACAGAGTGCATGTATTTATAGGAATTTTGATTACGTCGAAAAGAGTGGTTACAAGAGGGCGGCTTCGAAAAGCAAGCGAGAAACTAAAAGTTGATAACTTTTACAGAAAGCCATTGCTTTCAATAACAGAAACTACGGTCTACAATGACCCTTATGCTAACCATTACTTTTCTAACAATAGAACCTTCTACATAGGTTTATTTACAAGCTAAATAATAATTATTCGGATTATTGATGTCCGCCCTTTCACGCCTTGCACGGTCCTCACAAACCTTCAGCTGCTATAGCAGAAACATCAAAAACATATTAATACATTAATAATTTAACATTTTAACAATGCCTTGTTCAATAATATACAACATGCCTCTCAGTTGACAAGCAACTGACCGCAGTTGATAAAATAATTCAACACTCTAACAATTATAATGCAGTGTTCAACATATTCCATATTACTGTTACAATCCAACAATGCATTGGCCAACATATTTCATGTTACAATCCAACAATGCATTGGCTATTCGATATTTCAATCCAACAATGCATTGGCTAACATATTCCATGTTACAATTCAACAATGCATTGTTCAACATATTCCATAAGGTATAACATGCCCCGCAGTTGAACAAGCAACTGACCTCAGGTGATAAAAGAATAAACATGGATGGCCAGTCACATGTTTCATCACTGAAAAAAAAAAATAGGCATGTGCCATGTAAAAGTACATGCATGGAAATGTTCATGGAGCTGTTACATTAACGTGTTTGTGTATGATAAGCAGAAATTAAGTGGTCATAATGAGGTGTTAATTGTGTTTTATGTATCCATTGACATTCTTCAATAGAGTGATTTTTGTACTTAACCAAATATCGATGATATTGAGTACCAGTGCGTGTAGTAGTGACATCATAATCAATGATTTTCTCAGGGACTAAGATTTCCGATTGTTCTTCAATTAAAGGAGGGTCATCAAGAAGTGGAGCAAGTGGTAAAGTTCCTTTAAATGGTTTAAGTAAACTAATATGAAAAGAATTATGAATGGTCCAATGGGATGGAATATCTAATCGAAAGGAATTATCATTAATTTTTTCAATAATGCGAAACGGTCCATAATAGCGTGGGGCAAGTTTAATTTTAGGATGCTGCAAAATATTTTTGAGACGTCTTTTAATTATTCGCAACCATACAAAATCATTTTCCCTGAATTCTTTGGCTACTCGTTTAGTATTGATATTACGTGTATAGCGCTCTTGACTTTTCCTAATGTGCTTGTGAACATCATGAAGCAGCCATCGGAATGTCGGTTTGGGTGAGGGACATGGGAGTGGGAAGCTTTTTACCAAAAACAATTTCAAAAGGTGCACGACCAGTAGTGGTGTGTGCAGTGTTATTGTAAGCAAATTGAAGCAATGGCAACTTTTCATCCCAGTTATTAGGATTATCTAATGAATAACAACGCAATAAATCAAGAATAGTACTATTTGTAGCCTCACTCTGTCCATTACTTTCAGGATGAAATGCAGAACTAAAATCTATTTTAGAACCAAAATGTTGAAATAAGGCAACCCAAAAATGATTACAAAACCTAACATCACAATCAGATAACATTACTTTAGGAAATCCATGATGTGGAAAAATGCATTTAATGAATAAGTTTGCAGCTTGAGGTGCAGTCAAAGTTTTTCTACATGGAATGAAATATGCATATTTACTAAACCTATAAACTATTGTCCAAATCATATTATTATGTGAGGAAGTGATAGGAAGACCTGTGATAAAATCCATAGAGATTTGTTCCCATGGTTCATTTGGAATAGGAAGTGGCATTAATAATCCAAATGGTTTACCATGATGACGTTTGACACGCTGACATACAATGCATTGAGAAACATAATGTGTAATGTCTTTTTCCATGTGTGGCCAAAAGAAGAAATCTTTGCAAGCAGAAATAGTGCTCTGTATGCCTCTATGACCCATGTAAGATGGTTCATGCATTTCTTTAATGACAAAATCTTTAAAAGCTTGGGTTATGCAAAATCTATGTTGAAAATAGAGAAAACCATTATGAAATGTATAATGTTCATCAGATAAAGATGCAGCATTATTGAAGTCATGCCATGCACGTGAAAAATACAAATCAGATGCATAAGTGGAAACCATGTCTTGAAAAGAATGAATTTGAATGGCAGAAATATTATTCAAAACAACGGAATTCGAAGGAAAACGGCTAAGAGCATCAGCTACGACATTAGCTTTACCTGGCTGATATTGTATCATGGGTTGGAAATTTTGAATGAATGATTCCCATTTAAGATGCCTATCAGAGATTAAGGGCTGACTTAATAAATGCTTAATAGCCTGTTGATCGGTTTTGATTAATACTTCAGAGCCCATAAGATAGTGTTTCCAAATTCGCAAAGCATGCACAACTGCTAACAATTCTTTATCATACGTACTATAATTCTGTTCTGAGGGTTTAAGCTTTCTACTCTCAAATGCAATGGAATGGTCATTTTGCATCATAACAGCACCTATTCCTGAACCGCTAGCATCAGTAACAACATGAAAGGGTTGTGAGAAATCAGGTAATTGTAAAACAGGTGCATGTGAAAGTGCATGTTTAAGTTTGTCAAAGGACTGTTGTTGGGTAATTCCCCATGCAAATTTTATTTTCTTTTTCAACAACAAAGTAAGAGGCAATGCTAAATAAGAAAAATTTCGAACAAACTTCCTATAGAAACTAGCCAACCCAAGAAAAGAACGAACATCATTGACTGATTGTGGTGTTGGCCATTCTACTATAACTCTAATCTTTTTCGGATCCACATGCACACCTTCACTTGAAATAATATGTCCTAAATATTCTAGCTTACATTGAAAGAAGTAACTCTATTCAGGATTAGCATATAATATGTTCTCTCGTAACAAATGAAAAACTGTTTCAAGATGCTTTTCATGTTCACTATCATTCTTACTGTAAACAAGTATGTCATCAAAGAATACAAGAACAAAAGCTCGGTAATCAAGAAAAATATTGTTCATCATTTGCGCAAATGTAGCAGGGGCATTAGTAAGTCCAAAGGGCATTACCATAAATTCATAATGGCCATTTTGAGTTCTAAATGAAGTCTTAAAAATATCACTTTGTGTCATACGAATCTGATGGTAACCCGATTTAAGATCAATTTTACTAAAGACACGAGCTCCTCGTAACTTATCTAAGAGATCATCTATTCGAGGAATAGGATATCTATTCTTGATCGTGATCTTGTTAAGGGCTCTATAATCAATGCACATTCGATAAGTTTTATTCTTCTTCTCTACTAAGAGAACTGGTGCTCCAAATGGGGAAGAACTAGGCCTTATAAGTCCTTTTTGTAGTAGGTCTTTTACTTGATTTTCTATTTCCTTTTGATGTAGTGGGCCATGTCTATAAGGTGCTTTATGAGGAGGAGAACTACCAGGGACTAAGTCTATGCTATGGTCAAAGGATCCTCGAGATGGTGGTAGTTCAGAGGGATATTCAGGCATAAAACAATCCTTATAAGTACTCATGAAAGGTATATATGCATCTGAAAGTGTATGAGTATAATCATTGATGACATTGACAAAAACAATGCATGAGTTGAATCCTTTCCTAAATGCACGCTTTACTTGAGTGTGACTAATCAATGGAAATGGCTGGAAATCATGCCGTGCAGAAAAAGTAATGATTTGACCTTTGAAAGCAAACTTAAAGGTATGAGTATGGTAGTCAATACGTGGATTATAATGGTGACGAAAAGGCATACCTAGTATAACATCATAAGATTGCAAAGGTGCAATTAAAAATGTTCGTGAATCAACATAAGGGCCTATGTGAATCGCAACATCTTGCACTTCTCGTGTTACATTATAACGACTACCTTGAAATGCAGCTTTCACTTTATACAAAGAAGAAAACGTTTGTAATTTAAGTTCTTGTACTAATAAATGTGAAATGAAGTCATGTGAACTACCATCGTCATGTAGAATTTTAACTAGTTTGTTATTTATTGTACCCTGCATGCAAAGAAGAGAGTGTAGAGAGATATCGTTACCCAAGGTACTTAAGTCCTTCTCCAGTGATTCCTCTGTCTAAACAGGAGGAATTTCTTCATTATAGACCTCCATGTTATGCAATCAAGCTGTAGCCTGTTTCATATGAAGAGGTTGCAATCTGCACCTTATTTTTGTATGTCCAGGTTTACCACAATTCCAGCAAGTGATTCGTGGTCGCTTCTGTTGGGCATTCATTGCTGAAGTTTGAAGGGTAGGTGGTTTGGTTGGTTGGAGAGATGAAGCAACGGGTGAAGTTGAGTAATTGGATTGTAGAGGTCGAGGAAAACTAGGGTAAGATGGGGTATTAAAATTACGCTTCATAGGAAATGAAGGTTTAACAGGAAATGGTCGTGGACGTGGTTGTTGTAGACGGAGTGACTTGGTTATGGACGCGAATTCTTTTTCTGCATCATAAGCAAAAGATATAGCCTCGTTGAGGGTTGTAGGTCGTAGGGTGTGAAGCTTAGCTTGGATACCCACTTCCAAACCATCTTCGTATTTCTGCTACAAGATATCCTCTGATACATCTTCAAGCATTCGTACAAGTAGTAAATTTTGCCAGAACCGCTCTGTGTAGGTAGTAACCGTATCACCCTCCTTCCATGTAAGGGTCGTCCATGCACGTCGAACATGCAAATGGTATTGAGGAGGAAGAAATGAATCCTTCACGTTTTCTTGAAAAGCCTTCCAAGTTGTTGGACGCTGCGTACTGTGTCGCAGGACATTCCACCAGAGTTGAGCTTTACCTACTAAATAGTTAGTGGCAAATTTAACTTTTTCACTTTCAGCATACATTTCATCGGTATAAAAATCATCAAACTGCGACAACCAAGAAAGTACTAAAGGCCCATCCTTTCGGCCATCAAATCGTAGAAACTGGTAGTTCCTATTACCAATCTTTGAATGAGTAACATCAGATTGGGCAGACACAATAGCTTTTACTACTCTCGTAAGGTTGTCTTCCTCAGCTTGCATCTTTTGGAGGATTTCATCACGTTGTCGGATCTCGTTCTAAGCTCCTTGAAGCTCATGCCGCAAGAGATCTAGTTGTTGTTCAAGTGTTGCCGCAGGTAGGGGTGAATTACTGTAATCCTCCATGGTGCTCTTGGACCCTTGCTCTCAACCTTGGTGTATTGAACCTTCTTGTTTGCATCCTTGGTGTCTCGATCCCGTGTTCTCAACCTTGCTTGGTATCTTGAACACTCAATCAAGTGCCACCCAAGGATTTTGAAGGAATTAACACTTCCAAGCTAGCTCATTGGAAAGTTCCGAGAGCTTTCCAACGGTATATTACACGCCTCAATCCGACCTACGGAGTGAGAGATACACTTGATTCTTTCTTGGGTCCAATCTTGAAATCGACGTGCGCGCCTTCCACAAGTAATAAAGAGAGAGAACTTGAGTACAACTCCAAGAGATGGTGGAGTGGTCAAAGTATTTCCCTTAAAAGTAGGAGGTTGTGGGTTCAAATCCTCCTACCTTAGGGACTCTAAACCTCTCTATTACCACTCAAAAATTAGAATTGCCTCGCACGTAGCCAACGGTCGCCAAGGGAGCCTTGGGTGCCAATGTTGCCAATGTATTGCCTAAGTTATTGCCTAAGTTATTTGCCTTAGTCGACGCCTTGGAGTAAGCCGAAGGAGAAGACGTAGGTGAAAACGTAGGTTCTGGTTCTGGATCAGAATCAGAAACAGAAACAGAAACCGAAACCGAAACCGAAGACGGAGATGGAGATGGAGATGGAATTCAGAATCGCGAACAGAGAACAAAACCCTCTGTATTGATGCGTGCAGAGCTCTGATACCACTGTTGTCAGGATCTTGCTCACGCTCAAACAGAGGTTACGAATGCAGAAAAACACACCCAAGAATAAACGCAACAAGAGACGAGAAAGTACGCAGATTGGGTGCAATCTCCCCCCATGCACTCTGTTCCGACAGTCCACAGAGTGCATGTATTTATAGGAATTTTGATTACGTCGAAAAGAGTGGTTACAAGAGGGCGGCTTCGAAAAGCAAGCGTGAAACTAAAAGTTGATAACTTTTATAGAAAGCCATTGCTTTCAATAACAGAGACTACGGTCTACAATGACCCTTATGCTAACCATTACTTTTCTAACAATAGAACCTTCTACGCAGGTTTATTTACAAGATAAATAATAATTATTCGGATTATTGATGTCCGCCCTTTCACGCCTTGCACGCTCCTCACGAACCTTCAGCTGCTATAGCAAAAACATCAAAAACATATTAATACATTAATAATTTAACATTTTAACAATGCCTTGTTCAATAATATACAACAAAAGGAATGAGCATAGAATACCGCCTTGTAACCAAGGTCATCAAGTCAACCAATTGACATCAAACTGCATGATAATTGAGGTACACGGCATACATTATGCATAGTAAATTTTGAACCATCAATGAACTCCACAACCACATCTCCAATCCCAACAATATCTCACTAATAAGAATCACCAAGTCTCATAGTACCAAGAGACTTTGTTGCATAAGTAGAAAACCACTCTTTATGTGGTCTCATGTGGAAAGAAGCACCAAAATCTAGCAGCCATGTGTGGGAAAGAGAATCATCCATAAGAGCCTCATTAAGCACAGTATTTTCAAGTCTCAACACATCAGCATCATCAGAAATAGCATTGATTTCTTCAATCTTCATAGTCAAAGTAGATGGTGCAGGTAGTTATTTAATATGCCCATTTATATTTTTCCCTTTACCTTTTGCATTCTTTAATGCATAGTAGTCTTTCTTCATGTGTCCTTTCTTATCACAATCATGGCATTTGATATCCCTTTCCTTTATTTACTTCTAGTTTTATTTCGTTGAACATTCTTTTCCTTATTCTTGCTCTTGCCATGTTGTTGATTCTTTCCTTGGTAAGAATCATGAACATTATATGCATCGCCACTCTGAGTGCCAGCCATAAATTTTCTACAAATCTCCTCACTCAAGGGTGCTCCACATATGTCATCATAAACTAGTTTACTGCTATGTGCATTATTGCTCATAGTAGTGAAAAAATGTATCCCATAATGATGGCAAGGAGCATATCAACAAGATTGCTTTCATTTCATTATCCATGTCCATTTTCTGAGCTTGTAACTGGGGGAATATAGCATCAAACTCATTTAGATGAGCAGCAACACTATATGTGTCCTTCATGCAAAGGTCATCTAATTTTGTCATCAGATACACTTTATTTGATGTCGTTTCTTTTTCATATGTATTGCATAACTTCTTCCAAAGCTCCTCTACACTTTCACAGTCCAATTCTGTAAAATAAAAATTATTTGCTAGGTGTAGACCTGGCCATTTCATCAAACTCATCCCAATCATCTTCATCCATGTCAATAGGCTTCTTTAAGATTCCATTTATTGGCTTCTATTGTCTCCTCTCAATCAGCACATCTTTA